>CM029554.1:11957014-11977213 GCA_017141385.1 Sogatella furcifera
AATTATAATTTCCAATATGAGGTGTTGCAAGTTATAGGGCCAATGTGTCGCTCTCTGGCTATAACTCAATAGATTTGAGGAGGGATTCCATCAAAAATACTTCAATTTTAGACCAAGATACGCAGTAGCGGTTCCAGACCTGAAAAACTGGGGGGGGGTGGGCAAGGACTCAAATTCACGAGTGATTTTCTAGGGGGAGGGGGGCTGGAGCTTATAAAAGGGTATGTGGGTGCCCTTACTCCTACGCCAGATAGTAGGGTTCCCAGGCGTCTTTTTTCCTTGGGAAAAATTAAAAATATCATGGCAAAGTAAATAATTGGTCTAACTCAATTTGATCATTTTTCAAGCTAGATTGAGAATCTTGATGCCTTGAAAACTTGTCCTTATTTTATTTTTAAAAAATATAGTCTTTAGGTTCAAGAGTAGATAATTTGGCAATAATTTGTACTAACTACTATCGAATTAATTCCAATAGTTTCATACTACAGCACACAGAGTGTTTCAGAAGGATGCGCTGTACTTTTCAGGCTGTTTCCTTATACCAAGTAGAGAAAAAAGTACCATGCAACATAGGTACCCTAAAAATGCTCTGTTACCGAGATAACAATGGAGAAAAATTGAAATTTTTCAGAAAGTATTGACTTTTAGAAGTTTTATTCAAGTTATAAAATTATTTATTCCCATGTCAAATTACGAGGTAAATTCAATCAAATCTTAAAATTGCGACTTGACAGTAATTTTTCACTTGTTCAATGTTTGTCTCCTTTTGATCGCAATATCTGAGATTTAGGTAAAATTTACACAATCACCGCTATTCAACGTTCTCTTCAGAATATCTTCTGATTCTCTTCAACTTCTATCAATATTGAAAATAAAAAATTATGGTAGGATATTTGCTCTATTATCTCAATAACCATTTAAAAACTTTAAATACTTTAACCACTTAAAAACTCCTCATAAAACAGTCATTGAATTCCTTAGATTCCACAACTCTATTTCACATGGGAATTAATAATTTTAGAATCTGAATAAAGCCAGTGAAAAAATAGAAAAATGAATATTTTTTGAGAAATTTAATTTTTTTGGCATTGTTATCTAACCGGTAACAAAGCGTTTTTGGTACCAACATTAAGTTGGCTCCCCACTGGAATATTTCGGAATTTTCTTAACGCCATCGTTTTGAGCTGATTTGAGCCACTTTTATTTTGTTTTGAGCCCCCACCGTTTTCGAGATATGACTTCTTGAAAATTGGAGAGCCAACTTTAATGCTAGTTTCCCACTAGTTGAAAATCGACAAAATGAACACGCCATCGTTTTGAGCTCGTTTTGAGCTGATTTGAGCCACTTTTATTTCGTTTTGAGCCCCCACCGTTTTCGAGATATGACAACTTGAAAATTGGAGAGCCAACTTAATGCTTTTTTAAATTTTCGAAAATCAACAAAATAAACACGCCATCGTTTTGAGCTCGTTTTGAGCTGATTTGAGCCACTTTTATTTCGTTTTGAGCCCCCACCGTTTTCGAGATATGACTTCTTGAAAATTGGAGAGCCAACTTAATGCTTTTTTAAATTTTCGAAAATCAACAAAATAAACACGCCATCGTTTTGAGCTCGTTTTGAGCTGATTTGAGCCACTTTCATTTCGTTTTGAGCCCCCACCGTTTTCGAGATATGACGTCTTGAAAATTGGAGAGCCAACTTAATGCTAGTTTCCCACTAGTTGAAAATCGACAAAATGAACACGCCATCGTTTTGAGCTCGTTTTGAGCTGATTTGAGCCACTTTTATTTCGTTTTGAGCCCCCACCGTTTTCGAGATATGACATCTTGAAAATTGGAGAGCCAACTTAATGCTTTTTTAAATTTTCGAAAATCAACAAAATAAACACGCCATCGTTTTGAGCTCGTTTTGAGCTGATTTGAGCCACTTTCATTTCGTTTTGAGCCCCCACCGTTTTTGAGATATGACGTCTTGAAAATTGGAGAGCCAACTTAATGCTAGTTTCCCACTAGTTGAAAATCGACAAAATGAACATGCCATCGTTTAGAGCTTGTTTTGAGCTGATTTGAGCCACTTTTATTTCGTTTTGAGCCCCCACCGTTTTCGAGATATGACTTCTTGAAAATTGGAGAGCCAACTTAATGCTAGTTTCTCACTAGTTGAAAATCGACAAAATGAACACGCCATCGTTTTGAGCTCGTTTTGAGCTGATTTGAGCCACTTTTATTTCGTTTTGAGCCCCCACCGTTTTCGAGATATGACAACTTGAAAATTGGAGAGCCAACTTAATGCTTTTTAAAATTTTCAAAAATCAACAAAATAAACACGCCATCGTTTTGAGCTCGTTTTGAGCTGATTTGAGCCACTTTTATTTCGTTTTGAGCCCCCACCGTTTTCGAGATATGACAACTTGAAAATTGGAGAGCCAACTTAATGCTTTTTTAAATTTTCGAAAATCAACAAAATAAACACGCCATCGTTTTGAGCTCGTTTTGAGCTGATTTGAGCCACTTTCATTTCGTTTTGAGCCCCCACCGTTTTTGAGATATGACGTCTTGAAAATTGGAGAGCCAACTTAATGCTAGTTTCCCACTAGTTGAAAATCGACAAAATGAACACGCCATCGTTTTGAGCTCGTTTTGAGCTGATTTGAGCCACTTTTATTTTGTTTTGAGCCCCCACCGTTTTCGAGATATGACAACTTGAAAATTGGAGAGCCAACTTAATGCTTTTTTAAATTTTCGAAAATCAACAAAATAAACACGCCATCGTTTTGAGCTCGTTTTGAGCTGATTTGAGCCACTTTTATTTCGTTTTGAGCCCCCACCGTTTTCGAGATATGACTTCTTGAAAATTGGAGAGCCAACTTAATGCTTTTTTAAATTTTCGAAAATCAACAAAATAAACACGCCATCGTTTTGAGCTCGTTTTGAGCTGATTTGAGCCACTTTCATTTCGTTTTGAGCCCCCACCGTTTTCGAGATATGACGTCTTGAAAATTGGAGAGCCAACTTAATGCTAGTTTCCCACTAGTTGAAAATCGACAAAATGAACACGCCATCGTTTTGAGCTCGTTTTGAGCTGATTTGAGCCACTTTTATTTCGTTTTGAGCCCCCACCGTTTTCGAGATATGACATCTTGAAAATTGGAGAGCCAACTTAATGCTTTTTTAAATTTTCGAAAATCAACAAAATAAACACGCCATCGTTTTGAGCTCGTTTTGAGCTGATTTGAGCCACTTTCATTTCGTTTTGAGCCCCCACCGTTTTTGAGATATGACGTCTTGAAAATTGGAGAGCCAACTTAATGCTAGTTTCCCACTAGTTGAAAATCGACAAAATGAACATGCCATCGTTTTGAGCTTGTTTTGAGCTGATTTGAGCCACTTTTATTTCGTTTTGAGCCCCCACCGTTTTCGAGATATGACTTCTTGAAAATTGGAGAGCCAACTTAATGCTAGTTTCCCACTAGTTGAAAATCGACAAAATGAACACGCCATCGTTTTGAGCTCGTTTTGAGCTGATTTGAGCCACTTTTATTTCGTTTTGAGCCCCCACCGTTTTCGAGATATGACAACTTGAAAATTGGAGAGCCAACTTAATGCTTTTTAAAATTTTCAAAAATCAACAAAATAAACACGCCATCGTTTTGAGCTCGTTTTGAGCTGATTTGAGCCACTTTTATTTCGTTTTGAGCCCCCACCGTTTTCGAGATATGACAACTTGAAAATTGGAGAGCCAACTTAATGCTTTTTTAAATTTTCGAAAATCAACAAAATAAACACGCCATCGTTTTGAGCTCGTTTTGAGCTGATTTGAGCCACTTTCATTTCGTTTTGAGCCCCCACCGTTTTTGAGATATGACGTCTTGAAAATTGGAGAGCCAACTTAATGCTAGTTTCCCACTAGTTGAAAATTGACAAAATGAACACGCCATCGTTTTGAGCTCGTTTTGAGCTGATTTGAGCCACTCTTATTTCGTTTTGAGCCCCCACCGTTTTCGAGATATGACATCTTGAAAATTGGAGAGCCAACTTAATGCTTTTTTAAATTTTCGAAAATCAACAAAATAAACACGCCATCGTTTTGAGCTCGTTTTGAGCTGATTTGAGCCACTTTCATTTCGTTTTGAGCCCCCACCGTTTTTGAGATATGACGTCTTGAAAATTGGAGAGCCAACTTAATGCTAGTTTCCCACTAGTTGAAAATCGACAAAATGAACATGCCATCGTTTAGAGCTTGTTTTGAGCTGATTTGAGCCACTTTTATTTCGTTTTGAGCCCCCACCGTTTTCGAGATATGACATCTTGAAAATTGGAGAGCCAACTTAATGCTTTTTTAAATTTTCAAAAATCAACAAAATAAACACGCCATCGTTTTGAGCTCGTTTTGAGCTGATTTGAGCCACTTTTATTTCGTTTTGAGCCCCCACCGTTTTCGAGATATGACAACTTGAAAATTGGAGAGCCAACTTAATGCTTTTTTAAATTTTCGAAAATCAACAAAATAAACACGCCATCGTTTTGAGCTCGTTTTGAGCTGATTTGAGCCACTTTTATTTCGTTTTGAGCCCTCACCGTTTTCGAGATATGATGTCTTGAAAAATGGAGAGCCAACTTAATGCTAGTTTCCCACTAGTTGAAAATTGCCAAAATGAACACGCCATCGTTTTGAGCTCGTTTTGAGCTGATTTGAGCTCAACACCACCTCTTATTTTCACTGTTACAAAACAATTTCAAATGACTGTGATGCGTCGACATGATTCGATTTCCTATTTTTCTCAACAATAATAATTATTATAATGATTATTATTGTTTCCCCAATTCCATACACATTTGTTAGTATATTTCAAAATGATTCCAATTGATCAAATACAAGGTTATTTATTATTGATATATAGAAATTTATAAATGCTTTCTAGGATAGGTGAGGTACTACCCAGGTCACAGGTGTGGTGACGTATGAAACAATAGACAGAAACAGGATTCTGAAAAGAATCCATTCTCAGAATTGTATTGTTTGGAAACGTTGCTGGAAACAGCAATCGCCAGTGTGAACACCAAAAGTAATGGCCGTAATTTCACGGTCATTAGCAAACATTTTTGGGCAAAATCGGGCAAAGAAAAATCTCCAATGTGAACATACCCTAGAGTAAAAACTTATACTGGCCATTATTCTGTTTTTATTCTTTGTGACAACACTTGCTAGTTTCACTTGGTTCCACCTCCGGGTAACAAAGCGTTATAATACTATTTTCTGTTCCATTTTAGTAATAGGCCTAAATCTTATTTAAAAATCTGTAGGTCTGAAGTTCGATGGGATCTCCACCTCCCGCTATTCATCGAATCAAAGCAATGTAGTTCATGATGTTGTGGGCAATATGAAGCCTCTTTGGCTCCATTAATACATCACGTATAATATTTTTTCTCTCATGTTTCCTTTATCTTGGGGCTACTTTATTACTGTTTTTTTTAATTTTAAATGTGAATCGCAGTACCCTTTTACATTATTTTTATCCATGCATAAAATGTTTCGACTATTCATAGTCATTTTCAAATGCAATAAAAAATACCAATTGCATTGCCGGAACATGTTATGCATGAATTAAAATAATTGAAAAATGTACTGCAATTCACATTTGATTCTCTCAATGTGATACAAATAGCATAATACAATCATACATGAGGCATCAACCAACCACGAAGCTGATAGAGTTGCGAATGATAGAGAATGATAGAGATGATTGCTGATAGAGAACAGAATGTTATATCTCCAGTTTTCAAGACTTCATATCTCAAAAACGGTGAGGGCTCAAAACAGGATAAAAGTGGCTCAAATCAGCTCAAAACAAGCTCAAAACAATGGCGTGTTTATTTTGTTGATTTTTGTGAATTTAAAAAAGCATTGAGTTGGCTCTCCAATTTTCAAGATGTCATATCTCAAAAACGGTGAGGGCTCAAAACGAAATAAAAATGGCTCAAATCAGCTCAAAACTAGCTCAAAACGATGGCGTGTCTATTTTGTTGATTTTCAAAAATTTAAAAAGCATTAAGTTGGCTCTCCAATTTTCAAGATGTCATATCTCGAAAACGGTGGGGGCTCAAAACGAAATAAAAATGGCTCAAATCAGCTCAAACCTAGCTCAAAACGATGGCGTGTCTATTTTGTTGATTTTCAAAAATTTAAAAAGCATTAAGTTGGCTCTCCAATTTTCAAGATGAGATATCTGGAAAACAGTGGGGGCTCAAAACAAAATAGAAGTGGCTCAAATCAGCTCAAAACAAGCTCAAAACGATGGCGTGACTATTTTGTTGATTTTCAAAAATTTAAAAAGCATTAAGTTGGCTCTCCAATTTTCAAGATGTCATATCTCGAAAATGGTGGGGACTCAAAACAAAATAGAAGTGGCTCAAATCAGCTCAGAACAAGCTCAAAACGATATCGTGTTCATTTTGTTGATTTTTGAAAATTCAAAAAAGCATTAAGTTGGCTCTCCAATTTTCAAGATGTCATATCTCGAAAACGGGGGGGCTCAAAACGAGATAAAAGTGGCTCATATCAGCTCAAAACGAGCTCAAAATGATGGCGTGTTCATTTTGTTGATTTTCAAAAGATTTAAAAAGCATTAAGTTTGCTCTCCAATTTTCAAGTTGTCATATCTCGAAAACGGTGGGGGCTCAAAACAAAATAGAAGTGACTCAAAACAGCTCAGAACAAGTTCAAAACGATGGCGTGTTTATTTTGTTGATTTTCAAAAATTTAAAAAAGCATTAAGTTGGCTCTCCAATTTTCAAGATGTCATATCTCGAAAACGGTGGGGGCTCAAAACGAGATGAAAGTGGCTCATATCAGCTCAAAACGAGCTCAAAACGATGGCGTGTTTATTTTGTTGATTTTCGAAAATTTAAAAAAGCATTAAGTTGGCTCTCCAATTTTCAAGATGTCAAATCTCGAAAACGGTGGGGGCTCAAAACGAGATGAAAGTGGCTCATATCAGCTCAAAACGAGCTCAAAACGATGGCGTGTTTATTTTGTTGATTTTCGAAAATTTAAAAAAGCATTAAGTTGGCTCTCCAATTTTCAAGTTGTCATACCTCGAAAACGGTGGGGGCTCAAAACGAAATAAAAGTGGCTCAAATCAGCTCAAAACAAGCTCTAAACGATGGCATGTTCATTTTGTCGATTTTCAACTAGTGGGAAACTAGCATTAAGTTGGCTCTCCAATTTTCAAGACGTCATATCTCAAAAACGGTGGGGGCTCAAAACGAAATGAAAGTGGCTCAAATCAGCTCAAAACGAGCTCAAAACGATGGCGTGTTTATTTTGTTGATTTTCGAAAATTTAAAAAAGCATTAAGTTGGCTCTCCAATTTTCAAGATGTCATATCTCAAAAACGGTGGGGGCTCAAAACGAAATAAAAGTGGCTCAAATCAGCTCAAAACGAGCTCAAAACGATGGCGTGTTCATTTTGTCGATTTTCAACTAGTGGGAAACTAGCATTAAGTTGGCTCTCCAATTTTCAAGACGTCATATCTCGAAAACGGTGGGGGCTCAAAACGAAATGAAAGTGGCTCAAATCAGCTCAAAACGATGGCGTGTTTATTTTGTTGATTTTCGAAAATTTAAAAAAGCATTAAGTTGGCTCTCCAATTTTCAAGAAGTCATATCTCGAAAACGGTGGGGGCTCAAAACGAAATAAAAGTGGCTCAAATCAGCTCAAAACGAGCTCAAAACGATGGCGTGTTTATTTTGTTGATTTTCGAAAATTTAAAAAAGCATTAAGTTGGCTCTCCAATTTTCAAGTTGTCATATCTTGAAAACGGTGGGGGCTCAAAACGAAATAAAAGTGGCTCAAATCAGCTCAAAACGAGCTCAAAACGATGGCGTGTTCATTTTGTCGATTTTCAACTAGTGGGAAACTAGCATTAAGTTGGCTCTCCAATTTTCAAGAAGTCATATCTCGAAAACGGTGGGGGCTCAAAACAAAATAAAAGTGGCTCAAATCAGCTCAAAACGAGCTCAAAACGATGGCGTTAAGAAAATTCCGAAATATTTCAGTGGGGAGCCAACTTAATGTTGGTGTTTTTGGTGATATGTCCCTCGGAACCTTTTTCCTCTACTTGATGTAAAGAAACAGCTTGAGAAGTATATTGCACATTCCTTCTGGAACACTCTGTGTAGTATGAAAAATTTGGAATTAATTCAATAGTTTGTTGGTAAAACTTATTGCCAAACTATCTACTTTTGAACCTCAAGACTACATTTTTAAATAAAATAAAACCAGGTTTTCATGGCATTAAGATTTTCAACTTAAAAAAAATCATCAAATTAAGTTAGACTGATTACCGGTATTTACTTTGTAATGATAGGCCTATTTTAGATATGATGCAATCATCATAATCCACTTCATTGTAGATTGGAGGACTCAATAACCTTAATTCATGGAAGATATCGGCAAGCTTCTTCGGCTGAAGTACCAAACTATAACATGAATGAGGATTTTCAATTAGGCTTAGAAAGTCCATATGAACTTCCAATATACAATATAATAACAGATATTATTATCTATTCTATGAACTGTTAAATGATTTTTTATGGTTTTAGTCTACACTAAATTAATTATTTAAGAAATAATTATATTATGTGCGTCTAACTAGAAAAACAATTGGAAAAATTCCCATGAAAAGTGGGGGGACACCTCTGACACGACCTGACGACTGCTTTTTAGGCTGCCGGGACCGACGGCTTAACGTGTTTATCCGAAATGGAAACACGAAACACGGGAGTGGCCCGAGAAAAATATCTTGCTTGGGCCTTTGGATTACAAAGCCAGCGTCTAATCTACTCGACTACGGCCAGTCCATTCCACAATAATATAATCCATAATTCAGAAATTTCTGTTCAAATTTCACTACAACATTTGGTTTTCACCTAAGGTAAGCAGTGATTTTTTTAAGGAATGTCTCTGCGTTCTGATTACAATTTAAAAATTTGAATCAAGTAAATTGTCATGTTTCAATTGATGTAAATGCACTAGATATGGCTCACCCTTTTTCTAGTCGCGCTGAGCTCAGCAAATCACTTTTATATTTCACTCATTGTTCCACCGGCTAAGCATGGCGACGTGTATGGATTCAAATCTCCACATCAGGTATTTTTCACGACTTTATAATTGACTTGAATAATTAATTAGAGGCTGCAGAGACTGGAGCTGTTACTTGATTCTACTAGGACAAAACATTCAACAAATAGGAACGGTGGTTCTTCCAAGCTAGCAAGATTCCAAGTCTTCTAATTAATTTCTTTTCCGGCAAAGAAGGAAAAATTTGTCTCACATGACCCTCAACTGACCAATCACATCTCATTGTCAAGGATTTCCACCAATAGGAAAATTTCCACGCGGTTTTAGGCTCAGGGATGTAGTTGGCAGGTGAACAAAAAATTAAACAGTGAGGCAAAGAACTAATTTAAATTATTGGTCATGTGAAGTGGGGTTTAAAAAAGCAATACAGTAATACGCAGTAAGGTAATGAGCAGATTTCAAAACAACGCAGATCACAACAAATTAGAATACCTACTAACAGGCAGATAGAGGTATTTATAGACTTGCAATCAGCTGGTGCTGGTGACTGATAACAGCGAAATAATTAAGGCGGGATGAAGCCGCTCTAACCAATAAATGATTGGCTAATATAAACAATGTAATGATAGCTTTTAGGCTGCAATGTAGCCTACTATTGAACGATGTATTTAACAAATAAATAAATAAATTGTGATTAATATGCCATCAATAAATGTGAGTACCAAGTGTCAATGACTTGTTAATTATACCAATAATTACATTTTATAATTTCCAAGTCCATGAAGTGCGAATCGCCTCACCACAGTTCCTCATATTTGTTCCGGATTTACAAATATGATATGACAAATATTTATTTTTCGCCACACTTCACAGAAAGAAGCTGCTTACCGGTCCCTATGTAGACTTGAAAGTCGTCATTTACATACGGAAACAGTCAGCTGTTGTCCTCGAGCGGTAAGACTTCCTTTCCATGCGAGGACTTTCTTTCCGCGCGTGGACAACAGCAGCTGACAGGATTAACGTAGTAGTTATCAAGCCGTCCGCTAGATCAGGTGACAGTGCACCTTTTTAACCTATTCAGTTATCAGTTTGAATCAGCAATCGCTATAACCTCATTCAGATTGAATTGTTAATCGTGAAGTATTGATTAAATGAAATTTGATTGATAATGCTTATCTGAAGTGAGGCGAAAAGAAATATACGCAAACTCGCCTAGGAAGTTTGTTTACGGTATTCGAAATTATTCCCAGGCTCGGCAAGCCTCGCCCGGGAAACTATCCTCATACCGTAAACGTTCACTTCCAAGGCTTGTGGCGTAATATACTATTACGCGGCAATACATTGTAATGAAATTTTACAGGAATGTTCCTCTTGTAATCACGCGTCGATGTATGTGTAAAGTATTTTTATATTTTTTATATTAAGGACGAAAAAGATTATCCTATTTAAAGTGTTACCTAATTTTATATAAAAGTTATATTACCACTTCATAAATGTTCAATGAAAAACTGCTCAATGGAAAGTATTGTAGATAAATTTTTAAAAACTTTCAATTTCTTTCGTCTTATATTTCTTTCGACAATATTTCGATTTATAATTAATCGGCTATATGATTACCTCATGTGCAATACCGTATGTAAATCGCTAACTGCAGAAAGGAGACATATTAAAAACGTGTAATTCCAAAGGAGAAAAAACTCAATAAATTTTATACAATATGGATTTAAACATCCTCAATCAGAAATAAACAATCATTGAAGTTGTACTATTGGACTATCAGATAGTAGAAAAACTCAATTAGATGTTTTAATAGCCTATAAATATTATATCAGATCTAGAACATTATTTTATCTATCTTCTGAAAAAATACAAAATTTGTTAATAGATGACTTCTTCCTGCTAATAGCGACTCACATATTCCACATCAGATTCTCATGTATTAATTTTTCGATCAAAGTATTGTCAATAATAGAAATAGCCTAGTAAAATGGTAGTATGTTGGGAAAGTTGTGCAAAAGGTTTTTGTGAACGGTTTCATATCTATGATTCCAAATTCGCAATCTCCTGACACATTGTGGTGCGGCTACACCCTCAAAAATCATGAAAACTCCAAAATTTTGGGACTTTTTCCAGTGAAAATTATTGTATTCATGTAATTATTTCTTATCATTCTGTCTATAATAAATATATACTGTAGCATAAAAAATTTTTTGGTACTTTAAGTTCTACTCTGACTTGAATAATTTTATTATTACAAGATACACCTTACAATTTTATATCTACATACAAGATAGTTGAAACTCAGCGCATTTTTTCATCAAAACTATATTGTTTGCTGATATAGTTGTGTCAAGCACAGAAGAGCCTTTGGCAACATGGCTGCCATTCACTGCTGCCAGTAGTCGAAATGGAAATTGTTCTAGTATAACCAAATTTAGGAAGAAATAGTACAGACTTAGACTATTTTTTCTGACTCGGTTAATAATTCTGTTATGATTTGTGCTATCATATGTCAATAATTAGAAAAATAGATTAATAAAAAAATATTTTCATTCGTTTAATTAATATGATTGCGATTAGTGTTTCAATGGTAGGTTGACTGAAGTGATTTTACCCTGGAATTCTGCACATGCGTAGTTAAACTCATCACTTCCCTATGCCATCTTGCAAGAGGCTATCTGCTCTTGGCACAACTATATTGGCCAAATATAATTGGACCTCTACGGTACCGGTGATATTGAATTGAGAATTGGTGACGTATGATTAATGGTAACAGATAAATTAAAAGAATAAATGCTAATAATGATACCATAATACAATTTTTTGAATGTGATATTCTAAATGCACATTTTAAGCACATTTTTTTGAGACCATTTCGAACGAATTTGCTTAAGTGGGTGGGGCCAGCATCATTACTTCGAATGCATTTTTCAAGGTCAAGGAGTCGCGCACATTTTTTAAAAATATGATATTCTGAAAGCACATTTTAAGCACATTTTTTTGATACCATTTTGAACAAATTTGCTTGAGTGGGTGCGGCCAGCATCATAACTTCAAATGCATTTTTCAAGGTCAAGGAGTCGCGCACATTTTTTAAAAATATGATATTCTGAAAGCACATTTTAAGCACATTTTTTTGAGACCATTTCGAACGAATTTGCTTGAGTGGGTGGGGCTGACCGTGAAGCTGGCCCCACCCACCAACTGTATCAATTTTCAAGGTCAAGGAGTCGAGCACATTTTTTTTTCAATATCATATCCAGAAAGCACATTTTAAGCACATTTTTTTGGTACCATTTATAAAAAATGTGCTTGAGTGGGTGGGGCCAGCTTCACGGAGCCATTCAGGCACACGCACGCAAGCCAGCCAATCACAACTCTTGTCTTGTCCTCAGCAAGAGCTGTGATTGGCTGGCTTGCGTGCGTGTGTATGAATGCGTCCCAGCATACGCCTGGCCTTATCATCGTTTAGCACGCGCGCACACTTGGTTAAGCCCGTTAAACTTCATGATATCGTGAAATAAAAAGTCGTACGAGATTCTTCACAAAGTAGTAGGATAGGGATATCTGATGGACCACTGCCCGAAAATGCATCGTTATAGAGTAAAAATTCATTGAAAGTTTGTGAATATTTCACGAATTTAAATTTTTCCTAGCGTTAATAAGGTATAATAAGTGTCTAGTCAGGTACTGAAAAATGGGAAATGATCTGAAGAATTGATTGAGACCAGTTTCAAGCTCGTATCTACAGTGGTTCCAGAGTTATTGTCAAAAAAATAAAAAAAACTAATGAGAAATTGTATGAGTTTATCATTGAAACACTTATTTCTCAAAAACACGCAAGTGACATGCTTGAAACTATTTTTATTCGATTCCTCAGCGTATTTCCTAGGTCCCAGTGCATTTTCATAACCTGATATGCGCTACAGGCTTCAGAATGGTCGATTTTTTCAGAAGATGCACAGACTTGAAAAAATCTAAAATCGATTATCCTGAAATTTGTAAGGGTTGATAAAATTCGGAAAATGCCAATTAAATACATTAAAGACATTACCATAGACGTAGGATAGAAGGTTTTTCCAATAAAAAAAAGTAAAAAAAAAATTGAAAATATTTTTTTTGAGATTTTGTCACTGAAGCATATGTAAGTTACCTTTAAAATCTAGGATAGAAACATCTGATAAATTTATATCCGGAAATCAACCCCTATCAAACTGCAGCCGTTCAAAGATGTCGATTTCCAATGATATTTTATTTTTCCTGCAGCTTTGAAGGAATATGAAGGTTTCAAATTATTTTTGTATTATGTAAATTAGCCTGACGAATCGTTTGGAGCATGTTTCAAGATTCGATTTCAAGTAATTTTCACATAACTAGGAAAAACACCCAAATCATTGAAAGATTTTATTGCCAAATAAACATATACATTATAGTATATAAATCATCACAAGATGTTTTTGAGTTTACGCAAAAACCAATGTTTTTACGACTCTAAACCCATTTATATTAGTTTTCTCGGCTCAATTTACTTGTATTGGTATTTTTGTGACTTCAAAAATTTGTTTTATTCGAATATTTCACTAATTTCAATTTTTCCTGGCGTTAATAAGATATAATAGGCCCAAGTGACTTGTCAGGTACTGAAAAATAGGAAGTGATCTGAAGAATCGATTGAGGCCAATTTCAAGTTCATAGATGTAGTGGTTTCCGAGTCGAAAATTCACAACATTTCAATTATGAAATTTATAGTTTATCCATTAAAACATTCATTTGCTCAAAAACAGCATGCGCAAATGACATGCTTGAAACTATTTATCAATTCGACTCCTCAGTTTATTTTCTAGATCCTATTCCATTTCCATGACTCTATAACGCAACATGACAGTTCAAATACATTAAAATTTCCTATGTTGTCGATTCAATAATTATATAGATTTAGTAGATATATATAGATTTAAATATACAGATTTAGTTGACAATTGAATGCGGTTTGATGTGATGCGATAAAAAATAATGGATGTTAATTCTATACGATTCTGATTAATTCTGTCACAGAAAAAAATCTTCAATTATTATGAAAAATATGTTTATTTACAAAAAAATTACAAAAATCTATTGTCTCTAAACTTCTTAAAATGATACAAAATAATACGGTACAATTTTGTCATAACTCAATAAGTTCCTGTCTTTCTCATGCTCTCAATCTAAAATTCAACTTAATTATAGAAAATTTCCAACATCAGACTCAACTAGGTACTTGAATGTAATAAAATTTTCAATTACATTCCATGAATTGCTTAAAGGCTACACTTTATCGATTTTTTCAATTCCTATATTCCATGCATAATATATTTCTAGCTTCAATAATTGCCCACATGCAATCCAACAGTGAACAATTAAAGAATGATCGAAATTCAATTGTTTCGTTTCATGGAACACTACCGTACCAAATTAAATTATTTCTACAAGTAGCATCAGGGTGATTTATTTATAATGTTTACTGGGTCGGTAAGATGCACTAGAAAATTATTGTACGGAGTTGTAACTTATGGAGCAATGCAAATGAAAAGTCAGCTGACCAGTGTGCGCTGCTCTATACAATAACTCAATGTTTCTATTGCATCGTATTGGTATTGGTCGTACGAGTGCGCGTTTATCCTTACACAAAAAAAAGAACATAATTTACAATATAATAATTATTGGATACAGGATACAGTGACTGTATAAGATACAGTGACTTATATAGTCACTGTAATATTGGAGATCTAGCTGAACAGATTTTTGTGAAACTACAACTCAATACAAGTGAGTGAAACTACATGTAATAGTGTTACAATTATTTTCTTTCAATTTTCAAAAAAATCTTTTAGCCTTTCTGAAAACCTTCTTCATTATTCTAGACAGTCATACGAACATGGCAATCGGTTAAATTTAATCTCGTCAAATACGAGACTAATCTTGAATCAATTCTTGAAATTAGTAGCTTACTAGTATGACATAATATAAACACATTGTATTATGGACTCTCAACTCAGTCAGTCATGAGTAAAAAATAAACATTCTTATCTTATTTATAACTAATCTCTATATTATGTACATCTATCCTAGGTACTTAGAACCAAGTTACAGAAATATTGCCCGAAAAACTTCTTATATGATTAGAATTGTGAAATTGAATGGTAACAATATACTATCATTATAAAAATGAGAAATACATGAGCCCATACCGACTCTATACCGGTACAGGGGCCTATTATAAAAATTCAAACTCCTGTATAATAGCAAGACATCAGAAGGGATAGATACAAATATCAGAAATGGAACAAACTTATATAATTCTAGTCAGTATACGCCTTTTTCTTGTTATAAAGGACTTCTAATGTCTCTAGAAAATATATCTGATGTATGTTTATGATGTACTTTTGCTGTTGCACGAATGAGTAGCCTATTATATATGAATTGAATGAGAATGAGAATTACTTTTGAGAATGATAAAGTAAATTTAAAAAACCCTATTGCAAAAAACAGGATTTACAATTGCGATGATTGAGAAAGCTATCTTATACTTTTGACTGACGGTCTTCTACGTGCTAAAACTAGATAAAAAGTGTATAAAAACTAGTTACAACGTAATAGAACATTATAGTTTTTAGAAATTAATGATGAGTGAAGCATGATCAGTGATCCATTCTACAAAGAAAAGTAAATTATAATCTAAATATCTTGAGCAATTATTATTAAAATTAGAGAAAAATAGTTTTCCCAATTTTGTCCTCCAAAAATATTCTTCCAACTTCAATAAAATTGTTGACATTTCATTATAATATAGAAATTAATTCTATGAAACTCGGCAAACAAAATCCATGCTACATAATTTTGACTATTATGATAGTATTTTAAAATTATTTTCTAGAACAAAAAACTAAATTCAATTGTTTTCCAAGTCATAATCTAGATATTCAACTGAAGAAATATTACAGTACCTATTACGACCAAAGCAATATTAGAGATAAGACTAGAACGAAAAAAACTTTTAGATTTCCTTAGAGAGTGAAGTTCTGTTGAGGTCTATTGGACTATCTCTGGGCTGCATTGCAATGGAGATGAACTCTTCTGCTATTTCTCTGTCTAGTCCCGTATAGGTCCTTTCTAATTCCTCCTCGGTTATTTCGCGTTCTTTCTCTTTTGGCTTAGTTTTTTCTCTAATTTTGTTGTTCTCGTAATTTTTCCTTCTCCTCCTCTCTTCTTCGCCACGCTGAAAAAAGGAACAAAGCGATACGTCAGAGGACGTCAACCTATATTCATCTTTGAAAATATTATCAATGAAAATTAATATAATTATTTATATTATATTATTATTTGGAAATATTATTTATTTATTCATTTATGTTTATTGAACTTCATTTTTCATCAGATTTGATTATTCTGAAATACTCATCTGTTGAACTTTTTTCTCGCCAAATGTTTTAACGAAAATTTTAATAATTCTTTCATGAAATTGATCAGAATAATTATCTTGAACTGTGACGAGTAGTAGTTTCCTATACTTTAAATTTCCTATAAATAAAATCGATTGATTGAGTACCGTATTCAATGTATAAAAAAAACAATACAATATTCATACAAAAGAGCTTCAAATTCAATAAACTCCAATCGCATCAAACTAGGAACTCATAGACTATAGTAGGTAGTACCTACTTAGAGTAGTACTATAGTAGTACCGGTACTAGAACTTATAGAGGTCACTATAATATTTTTTGAACCAATATCACAAATCTCGTAATTATTTTACTCCTGTAGTTCATTTTATTATTATATTTCTTTCTATTAATACCAGTTAAGATAGATGTGGTTATGCAGAATTTGTAAGCACATTCTTGTTGTACTCATTATAATTTAATTTTATTTCAATTTTTGGGTTCAACGTCTGCTGTCTTTTTTACCCAAAATATAATTCATCATCAGTATATTAGCTCTATAACACTATTAGGTTGAAATTATTGTAGTTGAGTGGAACTAATTTGAAGCTTCCACTAAGGTTTCAGACAATGTAGCACCTGTATACCTATACATACAGTCGATCACTATAAAATCCATGATGATTCGATTTAATTCCACTATAAAATCCATGATGATTCGATTGAACTTTACTCAAACTTTGGAAGTTTTCAACTTTTTAAATTATTTTTCTGATTAAAATCCCTTCTTAGTTGATCAAAAATATTTTTAAATATATATATTTTGAAAATATTTTATATATAAATATACGGTATTGATATTGATGAATTAATTATCACTTACATAATTTGGAGAGGCCCTCCTATGATAATGGGATGAGCTGGGGGGACGCATTGGATGCATGTAGGGTGCATACAGCGTTGGTGGAGGTATTACTCCATAAACTGGACTTCCTCCCTCCATCTGTAACAGCAGAAAACATCGTGTTACTTTCCTCTTTCATTTGATAGATAAAAACTACAAACGTGATCTTGTTGGAGGTGAAACAAGTCAAGTATTTTTTTCAAATGACTCGCTTGAATCAAATTTGAAAAAATTGAGTCCGTTTATCATGTTCTATAAATTAATATATTTATACATAGTAGGCTACCTAAAAATTAGTTTGAACGAAAATTTTTGGTTTCTCAAGACTTAAAAGTACCATCAGTCAATAAACATGTTGACTGTTACAAAAGCTAAAAAAATTTAAACTATTATAATGAACTGCTGAATTGAAATTATAAATTTCAACTCTTGACTTAATTCAAATCATAAAGTGAATTTGTTAGCTAAGAATAGTATAAAAATATTATTACTGTATTATTATATAAATTTATTATGATAGAGTAAGAGAGTACTGCATTTATCTTGTTCTAATAAAACTTTGGGTCTGAACACTACTTTCTGCAGCCAGCTACTATAAATAGTATTATGAAAAGACAGCTAGAATATTATTTTCATATATTCAGGGACTAAATGCGAGAAATATGTATAGTGTAGAACATTACTGCTACAAACATTTGGCACCTTCAAAGATAAATTAAAACGGACAAGAGTATACCGATTACGATATTGTTAATAATTTGGAAAACAAAAAATTTCTTCAAAGAATCATATTATATTCATAAATCTGATACTATAATAATATTGAATAAGATTACAGTAACAATAAAATTTCGACAAAGTTGAAATATTATGTGGTGCACCCTTTACAAAAAAGTTCTTTCTTACATGATTATGCAATAAAGTAAAATTTCAAACTGGCTGGAATTCTATCTATTTCCATTGGTTATTAGTATTAGTGAATTATTTAAAATTTGCTGTTGATTGGTTTGTTAGCATCCTCAATAATTGCTATATAATCTTGATTGGTATGACCCCCATTCACATTATTCCGAAACATATTGATATTCATTATTGATATCTCGATCTGTTCTTGAAAATCATTTAAATATTAAGTTTTTTTATCATTAGAACGCAGTTGAACTCTTCCTATTTTCCCTCCCACTATCTATCTCTGTTCTAGAGAATCATAAACGTATTTTTTCAGTTCTTATTATTGGCACAGTTGAACTCTTCCTATTAACATCTATCTCTATATTCGAAAATCATAAGGTGATCTTCTGCCTACAATATTGGTTCATACTCGTATAGTATGATGGTATGCTAGGCCAGAGTCGAGTTGGTGAAACTCTAAAATAAATCGGTCTGAGTCTGCCGTCATTACGCGGCACAAATTTTTATGACTTCACCTGAAGTTATTGCCGCAGTGCATCCAGCAGCTGTTTACTTTCTCCCAGCACCGATATCGGCTCCGAGGAAATAATAATGGGCTAATACATTGCACCTGAATAACCAGTCGAACAAGGCAAGCCCAATACTTACTACATTACTACTTTGTAGTACTATACTTGGAAGCAGGAGAAAATACAATGGAATGTTGTTGTAATCACATGTGTTGGTTCATTGACCCCCATTTTGGATTACCGGAACACAATCAATCCTTATCTCTGTAAATAATTCTAATATTTCCTGCTTAAGGACACGTTTGAATGCATCTTTCAAATTTTAGAATTTATTAGTATTCTTTGAATACCTATGATTCACTTTTGGAAGAGTAGGCCTATTACTTTAGAATAATTTTTGATGCACTTCAAAATAGAAATAAAGAAAAGAAATAGTTTAGGTAAACTATTAAGAGCACAAATGTTGTCAATTCCACAAAAAATATTTCATTTAAAACAAAATTAAGGTGGTTTGAATTATAAGCTTTAAATATAATAAAAATTTGGACTACCTATATTTCAATAAAAATTATGTGTTGGAAATACTAAGGTCTATGTCTGTGTTTGTCATTAGATACATAAACATACATACAAACGAATACATAACCCAGTTTTCGTGGAATTTGTGCTCTTACTTATTTACCCAATTTCATAGAAGTTCCATGTTATCCCACAACATAGATGAAGGAAGGGTTATTTTCAAATATAAGCTTGGAGCAGATATTATAGAATATTTTGTTCAAGCATGTCATAAAGTTTATGACTCAAAAAGCAACCAGTTTCTCATTGATAGAGGATAGTTATCTTTTCAAATTGCTTAGAGCTAGCACAATTATTTTCTTATTTAGCAACCTGACTCCAAGATTTTTACTGCCTATCCCAGGCAGGATTTTTAACATGTGACAAGCTTGTCACAAGGAAACTCCCTCAAACCTTCACACTTGTTACATGTCTTGAGTGGCAAGGAACAACACTTACGGAAGGCTAGTGACAAGTTGCCTAGTTGACCCTCGGAATACATTGTGACAAGTCTTTATCAGAAGACTTGTGACACACCATTCCTACCAAGCCTGTGACACACCATTTGTAGCAGACTTGTGACACACCATTCCTAGCAAGCCTGTGACACACTATTTGTAGCAGGCCTGTGACACACTCATCCTGGTAAACTGATGGATAACTTGAACTTAATTTAAATTAACCTATATATAAGTTGTATTATTCAGTATAGAATATGAAATTTTCAGTATGAATATGAATGTGAGTTATGAAATTATATAATTTCATTTATTCTATACCATATAGCACAAGACTTTGTATTATTATAACGTATG
>CM029554.1:11977713-12004368 GCA_017141385.1 Sogatella furcifera
AGTCTTTTTTACATAAATTATCCCATAAAACTGCACCTTAGTTTACAAGAGTTCAAGTTGAAATGTATGTTAATATCTGAAAAACATTTTCTTTTAGGTTATCTTGGTACGTTATGTTGACTATGATATATGTCTTTTCTCATGTTTGAGAAGGAGTGTAACTTGGGAGCGTGTAACAGTGGTCAGCTCCGCCAACCATTTCTGTATTGCTATGACTAAAAGTATTGTCATTAAAGCCAGGATTCTCTCTCTCTAGCATTTTCGTTCTGATTTCCAAGTTTCCTCTACACCTAGCAAGTAGTTGGTCAAGTACTTCTCTTTTATTCTTGTTGCGTAATTTTCTAAATTTATTCAAAAAGGTATAAACTAAATTAAAATACGTAACATGGTTGAGAGGATCACCCAGTGCTGACCACACGTTACCTCTATCCTAGTTGATGATTATTCGCTTGCTGTATGGTCTGTTTGGGCAGAGATGGTATTCTTTCAGGGTGGGGGATGTCTTTCGGCTTGGTCGGGGTTGGTTGGGGGCCTGTAGGTTCTGTTCACGAATTTATGGCTTTTGAGCAGGTATTGGCTGGGCTGGAGTCGTTTTCCCGTCTTGCTGGGGTGTCTTCTTTGCTTGGACGGACTGTATAGTGGAGTGAATATGAAACTGGCAACCAGCTCGTAGGCCTAGGCCCTTCTTGGGATGTTGAGACATTGACAAACAAACTGTAGAATACACTGCTTTCATTACTTGATAAATTCCAAACAACTCATATCAATTGTCATTGTTTCTATTAGTTTATTATGAAGCTTACCATTGAATTTCCTATTTTTCAAAATTCGAAATTGAACTTCAATACATTGAGCTGAATACTCTAAATTTTTGATAGGTTTAAAAATAATTTTACTGAAAATTTTCAAGTTTCAATTCATTATCAAATTACTTCACTTTTTTATACAATCACTTTTTATAGTAATTGGAAATTCAAATGAGAAAGTAAGATCATTGAATTCTATAGATCCTAAATACTTAATTAATGATCAACAAAGTAATATGAAATGTCTAATTGATGAAATTAATTATCATTAGAATAATATTGGTGATGCTATCGTCACACGAGGGCGCAAGGGGCGTACAATTGAAGGGTGCACCGGCTCACGGGCTGCTGTTGGCTAGTCTGAGCCTGTTTTATTTGATCACGTTAATCGATGCATGAGTTCCATTTGTTCTTATCAGTATTCATTCTACAAGATCTATTGTTCTTTCTAAGAAAAGAGCAGGTGAAATCAGATTGGACACTTAATAGACGAGTACAAAAGAGAAAATGTTAATAAATTATAGAAATTCTCTACAATACTGACACCAATTTAGGTTCGCATCAATTCTGGAAATGTTTTTTTCAAATCCTTTTGAAAATACGCCCGTAATCAGGTTTTCAAAAGTTTGAGATGCATCGCGGATTGCATATTTTGGTCCTTAGTCAATTATCTATTTCATCTTAATTAGACCTATTTTATTAATTATCTAAATTTATCTATTTACAATTCGCGAAATGGCACTCATTCATGGCATGTTCGGTTGGACTTTAAAAAGCAATCTTAGAACAGCTTTTTGAAATTCTGCTGAGTTACGCCCAATATTTAGGCCTAAGTTTCCATAGTTTTTCCTTTGCTTTTTTCGAGAACCAATTGGGAGAAAATGTAAAAATTTATTAGACAGGTTCCGATTGAATTTAGAATTGTATGTTGAAAATTTTTGAAATCAAAATGACCCTGTTAAGTTATGTGAGTAAACAAAGCGAGTCAGTTTTAATTGGAATTTTCAGGCGAGCGAAGCGATCCTATCTGTCTATTGACACTCCTGATATTACCAGGGGTCCAGGTGGATAGGCGAGCGAAACAATGCGGTACAGTGTAATACGAACTATTGGTTAGTTAGTTAATTATTACTAACTATACTAACATACATACTATATAATATAGAGTAACTATACGAACATATTGTAAGTGTGTACAATAGAATTAAATGCGTTTTGAATTCTGTAATAATCGTTATTTATTATTATTATTATATTTATTATATGGTGTAGTGATTTTGTGAAGTTCTTCAGTTTTAGTGGTCAACAATGTTTTGGAATCAAAAATTATGTTTTCAAATGAACTTTTTAAAATAACTATAACTCATATCTCCGTTTGTGGAAAATAAGGTTATTTGGCGAAGTGGAACAACCCTTGGGTCTCCCCACTATTAAAAGCCAGCCAGGCTTTTGATCAATCATGTAACTTCAGTAGTAAATGATAAACATCAACCTTTTTTGTGCCGGTAATAGATGTATCAAATTTTAACCAATAGGTTCTAATCACTGGCGGCTCATGCCCACTAAACAGGTGAAGTGCTGTATAGTGAAAGATACGGGCACTTCACCTGTTTCGTGTGTACGAGCCGCCAGTGGATATAATTATTTTAAATAAGGTTCATTTGGAGAAGCTCGCTCTAATAATATATAGTAGTGAACCGATCATCCAAGCGCCGATTAACCAAATTGTCCGAATCGGTATTAAAAGCATAGTAATGAATCAAAAACCAGCGTTTACGACGTGATCGTAGCTTTTCTTTATTTTTTTTTAATTGTATTTACTGTACCGTAGTTTAGTACAGTAGTATGTGTTTTGCTTTCCATATTAATTTAACTACACTGTAGTGATATAAATCACTACACTGTACTTTTCAAATGTAATAAAGTTTATTCCAATAAGTTTAACACATTATTTTTCTTTAATACAGTCCAATAACATGTCCAATTGTCCAAATTTTTGCTTATCTGAATTGATCCCGGTCTCAATTAGTTTGTATAATCAGTGTTCCACTGTAATGAAGATGCAGTTAAAATTAAAACAATTTTTTTGCCATACTTTTGGAACGGTAGCTATCTCCGAAATTCAGAGACCGTAGCTATGATCTCGTGGTTATAACAGTGGTCAATCTCAGAATTCCATTATTTAAATTACCCGGGAATGATTGATACAAATTTAAAACGAAGTTGGCGCTATCTCTTTGCTAATGATGGAACTGCTTGAACATGCAATGATTTTAATCATATGTTTTCTATCATGGTCTTGGTCTGGTCTGAGTCTGGTCTGAGCTTTGGTCTGACTGCATCAGACCAGTGGTCTGGTCTGGTCTGAGTCTTGGTCTGGTCTGAGTCGTACCAGTGCGCGTTAGGCCTATGTGTGTTTTATAATTTTAAAGTTTTCAAAAAAGGGTGTTTGATTTTTATTTATTTTTCAATTATTTTAAACAGCCCTAAGTTTTAAAGTTCTTTATTCTTCTAGTGAGTTTTGGCTGATCGTTGATTCAACAGCTGGTCCTTTCAAAAAATTTGGAACATTGTAAATCGAGAGTTTTATTGGTGAATCTACAATCCCAATCACTTGTTTTTCATCAGAAAAACAAGCTGTAAATCTCTATAAGCCAGGGCCAGATGTCGAGAAATAAGGTAAGATTCATGTTTCAAATAATAAGTATAAGCAAGCATGATCAAAGATTAATTTAATATGCAATTTATTTTGGCTTATGCACGGCTGAATATTCAAACTAACGGCTACAGACTGGAGCCGGCTCGATCAGCTGATCAGGCAACCGACAAAATTTTAGGTTATGTAGGCCATAGGAAAAAGTAAACAAAGCTAGAAGATAATTTGAATAATTTAATGATATAATTCAGGCAGGTGAGCGATATTTTGCCTTATTCAGAAATTGAATAAATAGCTGCTTATCAGCAATCAATAGATAACGATTTTTCTCCTGACCTACTCAATAATAATAATATTGTCGGACCCATTAGGCTGGGGTCGTGGCATAATCAACACTCATTCATTTCTCACTCTTGCAACGAGGCCCTGAAGAATTGCTCGAGTTTTTGGAAACAAATAATTACATTTTCAATTTTAAATAAATTAAGGGAAAAGCACCAGTAGTGGCCACTGTTGCAGTAGTGGCCACTTGAATGGGGTTTTCTTTAAAACACGAATTTGATGCCTTCAAATGAGTTCTAAACCTGCTAGAGACTTTGTTTATACTATTTAGCAGTTAAATAGTTCAAGTAGGAGCTTGCAGAGCATCATCAGATTTGAGAGAGATTCATTGTCGCTATTTCACACAAAAGCGTGGTTTTGGTAAGAAGTTCAGTTTCCTCTTAGTAGTTTCAGTAAGAAGGCATGTATACAAATTCTTGTATTATGACTAGAAAGTCTGTAAATTTCTGGTGTTATAATCATTCCCTAGAATGTCTAGATGATGTTTAGAAGGTTTCTAGCCAAATACAGCTAATATTTCGGCGTAAAAGCAGACTGGCCACTACTAGAGCAAGAAACCGTGAATAATCTAGTAGTGGCCACCTAATAGAAATTGTTGTAGAAGTTGTAGATATTGTTGTAAAAGTTGGTGTAATTTGAATTTATGTTCTCCTTAAAATGTTTCAAATAGGTTACAGAGGAAAAATAACTTTACAATATCTACTTTCTGGTTTAACCTCACTTTTCTAGTGGCTTGTAACCATCAACAATGCATTACCAATTCAACTCATTTTAATATAACCTATTCATTTTATTTTTCCAACCTATTTAATATAACCTATTATTTCTGGTGTTATAATCAATGTCTGGAATGAAAAATTAGCTTTCTTGTATAATTGCAACAAGCAGCTTGAGAAATTGACTTGTCAATGAGCATAAAACATCATGTAGCCACTATAGAATCAGTGCCTGGCCACTATTGAATCATAGTGGCCACTTTAGAATTGAAATAGAGTTCCACGAAAAATTTAATAATTCATTTGTGAATTGACATATCCGCCATTTCAAGGAATAGGTCAATCAGGAAGGATCTGGGCTACATTCTTTTTGAGTTTTGGATGAGATAGCTGATAATATGGCCTCACAATTCGGCATAAACTATAAAAAATTCCTTGAACATGGCCACTACTGGTGCTTTTACCTTATCAGTTCAATCTTCAAATAATGAAACCCTTATGTCTGTACATATTGTTCTGAGAGATAGCTGATGAAAAAGCGAAAATCGCAAAAAGAAGGAATTATTAGCGAGTGTGTTCATATAACTTACAAGTTACTTGAAAATTGCAGGAGCAGAAAGAGATTAGCAACACTTTTAAGTGATGAATCTCTTCAACCCAAGTTGAAGAATTGTTTAAAAAAAAACATTGGAACACTCATTGCTAGGGAGAGAAAACTGCTCAAGAATGTATCACGATCCTTTTTCAACGTTTAAATAAAGGGAATATTATTCTGTTGAAGTTTTATTGATTGTTTCAACATAATCCAACAATAATAATTATACCATTCAAGGCTCTATCGCACTATTGTTGAATCATTGAGATAAATATACTAAGAATCAAATCAAAAATACAAGCGATGGTACTATCGAGAGAAGATGTATTTTGTTCCTTTGTTGTTCTACAATATTATTATTGTTGAATGAGCTGAATGATAATGGAAGATTTGGGTTGCAATTTTTCAAGGAAACTTAATTTTGTAATTACTAAACTTTAAATATTGAGGAAGTTGCTCAAAGAAGATAACTGAGAGTAGAAATTACAGTCTGAGCACCCGAATAATTCTGAGAATGAGGTCAAAGCCAGCTGAACAGAATTTCTTGAGCTGAACAGAATTTCCGAGGAATTCTTGGAGCATGCTCCTACCTTTCATTTTCTTCGTCCGGCTTCTGCTCAAACAACTTTTCTTCAACATTTTTACTTGACCATCGTTTCAAATACCTTCTTGTATATTTTTCACTCTTGATAGAATTCTTTTAGTCTCACTCTCATCAACTCGTCATTCCTTTCATGTTTTTATGATGAAAGTTAAAGTTTTTGTAATATCTCCTGAGCTACTAAGCAGTTATATTGTTATAGGATAAAAATAACTTGCAAAGGCAAGTTAGAATAATGCCAATTCTTTTACCATAGAATTATATGTTCCTCTAGATCTTTTTCAAGGGGATTTAGATAATAGTCTTTTTTTCATTTTATTGGATTACTCATATTTTTTAGTAGACGTATCATCATTTTGGTCAAAATATAATGGATTAATTTTCTCGTATAGTATATCCACTCTTATTTATTCAATATCACGATTTGTTCTATTAGAAACAAGCTCTCACTAACTCTCCTGAATTCTAATTCGGATACAAATTATACTGTCCGAAACACTACAACTTAATACTATTATATCCATTTCTGTACTGTTATATACTACATTCACACTACCAATATTGGTAATCCCGTGAAGCATACCTCATGGATTAATTGTTATATGAATCCAAACCATTATTCCATTTGGAACTTACCGTTCAAAACGTAATACAGCATTGTTTTATAGTAGGCTACTTCAATGCAATTTTTCCCAAACTAAGCTCTCTTTGAAGAGTATGATATTCATAGCTTCTCTAGACTCTGGTAAACCGTATTTTTTAAGTATATGACAAATAAATTATATTGATTCTATTATCCCTATTGATGAATAATATAATACTATTCAATAAATACTTTATATATCTTAACATCTTGGAAGAAAAACATTCATAACTTTAGCTCCACCGATACACACTTAATATGAGGAAATCTATTGAGAACGATATGAGAAGTTTGAGTAACTTGCTAAGTAGCATCTTCATTGTTAGCCCAAGTTTTCCAATCAACCGCTTTACTCTGAACAATCAAACTTAAAGCTGAACATTAAACTCCACAAAGCTCACTGTTTAAGTTGTGGAGGATTTTGTCCAGTGAGGAGCAATATTATGTTAGTAATCAGCACTTGATAAGATTGTTGTAAAGTGAGAGATTCATGAGCTTATATTTTGAAATAACTTGGACGCAGAGAAACTCTTCATTATTCATTTCACTAGTTATTTCCCTTGCCACCACATTGGTCCTACCAACTCCTTCTCTATACAATAATATAACGCCGTTTTATGAATATGGTTGTAGAATATTGGTTCAGAATAATAAGTCAGACGAGTCATTATTATATTACATCTGGTATCCATTGAACACATGAGTATTTGATTTGTAATCAAATTAAATTGGGACTGAATAAGCATAATTTAAATTCACAAATTTTCAGTTTTGTGAAATTGGAACCCAATTTAATTCAATTAGAGTATTTGATTTTCGACTCAAATTATACCATGAGTTTCAAATGAACATAACAACTCGTTCATTCCCCCAAGATGGACAAATTTTATGAATTTGAATTATGGTAAATCAGTCTCATAACTACGAAAATCGAGATAAACTGCAAAATTTTTACTTTTATTTGAGATTACCCCAATTCTTTTATTCTTCACTCACAGCTAAACAAATTTTCCAAAATTCAAGGAATCATTTATAGTCATGAGCGAGATAAATTTGAAGCTGTTTTTGAACCATTCACATCATTGAAATACATTTGCATTCATGTAAGTCAATTCAATTATAAAAGTTTCTAATCTCCATATCGTTCCTCCAAAAGCATTCAATGGAATCTAAAGCGATTTAATTGAGAAGTGTGAGTTGTTTATTGTGATTTTCCAAGCCAATTCATCGTTATTCCTTACAAGAACCGACCCCCTCAACATAACAACACTGAAACAACGTTTTCCTTGAAGGCTCTTTGTTATAAAGCATTTAGGAACGGGTTGTAAATGATGGAGAAATATTGTTTCTTCTTCTCTAGAAAAGCGCGAAGCTGTAGATTAGGCGTATTCATCTGTTCTTCCTTCCCCTTTCAGCTGCTAAAATCAACAGAGAACGCTAGTTGGATGCTTTTTCCAGCGGCTCTTCAGCTCTGTGAATGTTGCTTAGTTGCCAACGCCAGCACATGCCCTCAAGAACAATATCATCTAGGTGCTTTCTTTGGAAAAGCTTCAACAGATTTCCCTCCGTTTTCCACCCTGGGGGAACAAGCAGACCAAAGCATTGTGTCTCCGAGTTGAATAATTCTTTTGTTAGGATCTTGCAGTTTGTTGCTTATCATACAGTGTGTCGAGAATTAGATTAGAGTGAAAACTTTATATTCGCAACGTAGTAATAACATTATTTTTTAATCAACGACAATAATCTTCTTTCTTATTCCTTTGACTTCACTTTTCCCATTCCATATATGGTCAGCATCCCTGTCTTTTTTCCTAATTTTTCATCCTCCTGCTTTCTACTTCTCCTCACTGGTTGAAGCAGATTTTCTACAGCTGGATGTCCTGAACTCAGGTCTCACAATTCTGATTGAAAAATTTGAATCTACTTATCTAATATTTGAAATTTTGTGTTTATTATCCCAACTTTCAGAATTGAAATTCTACAGTGATTTGATTGGAATGCTGTTGTAAAAAGTTAATGTTTTGTAAGCACATTTTAACATTGATAACTATTGTAAGATATTGAAGATTATAAAAAAAAACTAAATAAGATTTCGGTGACAAGTTTGCTAGAAAAAAGAAGGTTAAAGGAGAGGAAATTTGGCACTTACGTTGTTGTCCAGCGAGGGAATTTCAGTGCACAAAGAATACATCGTCAGCGTGGACGGTTTGAGACAGCAAGGGTCTCCAAGTAGACGGCACGGTCTTGTAGAATTTGAAACGGCACGGTATCGTAGCTCACGGAGCCGGTAATGTTTCCAGTACAACGTCTGGTCGAGCACTGTTCAAGCACTGACTTGTAGAAATAGTGGAAATATTGTACAAGGGTTACATTGTTCCCTTCGCAATTGCGATTGTGTAGTGCCAGGAAGGGGTTGAGGAAGGCAAAATAGAAAGAGAAATAAGAGAGAGAAAGTTGTAGGATTGAACAACTATGTTAGTAAATAATGACCAAGACATTTTCAATTTAATGCAATTTGATCAAAAGAATTCACTTCAAAAACATTGAAATCTAGGGAAATATTGATTAAACTTTTGAATTATTAGTCATCAATCAGAGACAATAATGGATTTAGCTGCCGTCAAAGAGTAAGGTGCTTCGTCTGCTTCAACAGCTATAATTTGATCAATTTTCTAGTCCCCCTGAAGAAATTTTCAACAGGAAACATAATTTCAGAAAGGAATATAGAGTATAATGAGTCTCATTCTAATAAAAATTATCATATTAATCTTACTTGAAATATTATGATGAGTTTCAAGTTGGATGAAAAACCAAAATTATTCCAAGTGAATGTAATTCAAAAACTGCAAATTTTGCGTTTTCTGTTGTAGGCCCACAACACACTCACGCACATGTAGAAAGGTTTATCTTTATTTCACTCCCTTCAAAGAAGAACCGTAGCTCGTCCTAGCGATTCCCAGATGAATTATGAGCCAACCGATTGTAATAAAACTCTACGTCAAGTTTCTTCGTCGAACTTTTGTTGTTCCGTGTAAAGTTTGAAATTTCTGATGAATTGCTGAGTTGGCTGTGCTTTCGAGCGTCCATGTTACAATTCATAATTCACGAATCTCAGCGTACATGTAACGATGCAAATTAACTCCAAACTTACTATGCCCTCATCGCGGATCACAGTGGAGGATTTAGTATACTGTCCTCATAGTATATCTACGACAGTATAATTAATGAGGATATCTATGAAGTTATTCATTTATCCAATTAGTTATGGTTTAGTTTTACCAATGATAATTGATGTTTCAAAGCGATCAAAACCCAGGTATTTTTTAGTCTCTGTACTAAGTCTCTATACTCTGTAGGCCAGCCTATTCTGAATACACTTCCATTTTATCTTCTTCAACAAACATAGTATCCTAGCTCCACTCTCATCACTTCGTCTTCGCGGATAGTTTGAACAAACACAGTATTCTATACCTACAGCCCTTATTTCATTTTATCTACGCGTGTAGTATAAACAATTTCAGTTACAGTATTGTATAGTAACTCTATTTCCAGTTCATCTCTACAGTACTTTGGACAAACAACAAAATGTCAAATGAAATATCGCAAAACCTTCACATTGTGCGATCAATGAATCGATCTGTAGAATCTTTTGCACATTTTCTCACAGTTTCTCCCACAAAGTACAATGATTTCAACAGTCGAATGCAGTTGGCGCAAGCTGGGAAGACACGCATTTAAATACACTTTACACTGCAACAACGTGTCTTCTCAGTTCACGAGAGTTACGTGCAGTTGACTCACTGATCTGATTCCCATAATTACTCTTCTACCAACTACGAACCCTATCTTTTTTCAGCAATTTCAGCTGAATTAAGCCCTTACACTCGTGTGTCTGTCTTGTGCATTCGAACATGTGCGACTGTGCGTCTGTGTTAAGTTTGTGCATTGAAACGTGTAAATGGGAAATCAGTGAACCTGAAATTCGTATCGGAAGGGGACCATCTCACTAAGCATCATTTTCCAGCTTTCTACTTGATTAGTGCAGGTCGCTTCTCGACCACCTTCTTTCCATTCAAATAGCAACCAAACCAGACGCCAATTCTCTAGCTACAGCGATACTCTAGATTCTTTACTCTAGACTCGAATATACTCTATTCACTCTTGCTCTAGCTATACTTGTCTATCCAGCTCCAATTTTCTGGAATCTGGTGTTCTACAGCAGATTCCAGTGCAATAAAACTAAGTTAGTTGAAAACTTTCCAAAGTGAACAAAACTCACCCAATGTATTCTTCCATTCAGAAATGTATTGATTTTTCCTTATTTCATTGAAAGTGATTTTAATAAAAGTTATAGTTTCACAAGGTTCAATGTAATATACTTTTATTTTATTCATGGTAGTGGATTCATAGAATTGGTACTCTATTGAATTCGATTGATACTTTCGTAGACTTTTCTTCGGTTCAGTAGGCCCTGAATCTGTGAGTTGAATCAGTAAAACTTTCACTTTTCCCTACTCTTTGTGGGAAAAACAAAAGTTCCTCATCAAGAGGAAAGTGAGTTGAAGAAATATATAAATGTATGAAAGGGTGTTCGTTGTTCAAGCCAGCACAGTTTCCTGTAGAACATTCAAAAGATATTTTCTATATTATCAGACATATTTACATTTCTATAACTATTCTATCATATCTATTAATTCGAATAGACAGTTTGTGGAATATTCAATATTCAAGTAGGACTAGTTTAAACTAAATTCTTACTTGAGAGAAACCTTTAATACTCAAATCCATGAATATATTATCAGAGTTGAACAGTATCACAATCAAACCTCCACCAATTAAAAATCATAACGATTCTTGGAGATATTTCCATTACCTATATTATAGGCAGCAGAGAATTATTTCATTACATCACAAACAATTCCAAAACTATTTTGACCATATTTTCATGAAAATACCACTCCACTCAGTTCTCAGTTACTGCTGAACACTTTATTAATCTCAATCAAACCAAAAATGGACATTCATTTAAATTTCCTACTTGAATTCAAGTTGTTATTTGAGAGAAACATCTCTAATGTCTAATCTGACGTTTATAATGATGATGCGGCTTTCTTGCATTTGACAGTGATTTGGTGGACGACACGACAGTTAGCATTCAACTCAACAGACGAGAAAATGTCGAGGAATAGAGTAGAATTCTATTACCGAGAGACAAGAGGCAAGGCGGACAACTGCCTTAATTCCCAGGAGCAAAACTTTGATGTCCCGGGAAAGAGCAGTTCCGCAACGGAGAACTCTTGATAAGAGAGGAAGGGAGAGCAAGAGAAAGAGCGCAAATCACTGTGGCTAATAATTTTCAAACTGTCCTCAACGAAGTCCCTCACTCAACATCATTCAAGTAGTAGATTTCAGTTTGAGGGAGGGTTTCACACCAAAGAATGTGAGTGAAATCGAATAACAAAACAAAAAAAAATTCGCTCCGGCAGCTGGCTGTCGGAAAAACTGCATTTCAAATGCTATTCTATGATGGCTTAGATCATATGACTTATGATGATCTATTCAGGGTATGAATTCAAAGGTGCCGTCATCGAAAAACCCATGAAAAACAACATTCTTGGCATATTATTCGATATTTTCTCTGCTATTTTTTATTGGATTTTTTTCGTTGATGGCTCAAATTGTAGGGCATAATAAGGGTATCATACACACCAATTTTCAAAACGATAAAATTATTGGTCGATTTGTAGTGATTTTTCGAAATTTTCATCCCCTAATTTTACCCCCTACCCTTGGACCAATTTGGGAGTTATCGTGTTAAAAAGAATCTTCAGTTATATATATATATATATATATATATAATATATATATATATTTTAACGGGGTTACCGGGTACATCCGATCTGTGAACTCACGTCTCAGACGACATCCTCTCATCCCGGTAAACCCGTTAAAATATTCATCCATCCGCGAAAACTTAAAAGTAAACATATGTATATATATATATATATATATATATATATATATATATATACATGTACAGATTCTGGTTAACGAACTTGACCGAGATATTAACACTTATGATTTTTGTGCAAAATTTGGTCGCTCTCCGACAAGCCCTTCAGGAGTTATCGTGTTAACAAGAATCTGTACATATATATATATATATATATATATATATATATATATAGAGAGAGAGAGAGAGAGAGAGAGAGAGATATATATATATATGAATTTGAACGGACATCAGATTCGTGTTCTGGGAGCTCGGAAACGTGTAAAAAATATATCGCATTATATATTTGCGATTATCCGGTCAAGACCAATAGTGCATTTTTTTCAAATGGAATGTACTAAAAGCATATTATTTACTGTAGAGATTACAAAAGTCAATTTGATTGAATTCAATGTAATTTATAATATTGACATATAATAATTTATGTATTTGCTGGCGGAAGTGATACAACTAAACGGGGAAAGAGGAGTTTCTGAATGGAAAAAATCATTTTACAGTAATGAGTGCATCTTTTGCTATATTATCGTTGATCACACCGTTCTATACCTTTCAGAACAAATACTCGACACAATTGACAAGGCTTTCTTATCGAAATGCCCAATAACTTTTCTGGAATTTTCTCCAGATAATAAACATTATTATCGTTTCGTTAGTTAAGTATTCAATCTGTTCTGGTTTCATGTAGCGTACTCCCTGAGCTTTCTTTGCAAACCTCCCTGAAGGGTTACCCAGGGTGTAAACCGCTGATAAGTGATTGCTTCATGAAACAAAATCAATTCACTCTTCTAGTGATTGAAAATGTTTACTCATTCTAGCTTCTATCTCGCATGAGACTCATCAACTAATTCCCATTTCATTCAAATTCTACTCAGTATGTGGAGGGAAAAGTAAAAGAAGAAAAGTAGCCTACTATGATGTGGAGTGGTAAAAGGACTCCTGTTCTGAACTTCCGTGATAAGTAATTGCGTCTTGCATTCATTAAAGAAGACTGCTACGTTACACAGTCAAGTGAACTTAAGTACACCTTAATAAGAGCTGAGTGGTTATTGAAAGATCTCATTAAAGGGCAGGTCGACTTTGAAAAGCATTTCCACTCTCTCTCTCTCTCACACTCTCTTTCACATCATCTCTTTTTTCTCTCTCTCACTCTCTCTTACATCTTACTCTCTGTACTTGACTCTCTTCTGTCCAACCTCACTTCGTTCCATCACGTACAGACGTCGCCTGTTTAAATGCATTTAGTTTACCCGAAAGAAAGTGAATTTGAAGTCTCCCATAATAACAATTTTATGGTTATAGCTTTGCTAGAGCTTTAGAGTTTTCTGGTCTCACGAAAGAAGAAACCAAGAAAAAAGGCAACCTTGGAAGTTCAGTTATTTACCATAAACAGGAATCATGAAAACTAATAAGTCTTCAACTTGATATAGTCTGTTTACAAGGAGACCATCTCCTCGATTGTAAACAATACCTTAGTATCTATTAGCTGTGGGGTGAACAGCAAGTATCAATTTTAAAATGTATTAAAATTATTTGAAAATTTGAGCGGATCTGCTCTGAAATGACAGCGAAAATTACTAGAAAAGTGAGTTGCTCATCCATAATCAAATAATGTGTGGGAGATTGATAGAGAAAGGATGATATTATATCTTATTTATATATATTATTGAAGTAACTATAATCAGGAATTAGAAAAGCGTGTTTCATGTTTATCAGTTTTGTTCCTACTATTCCCTTTATTCTGTATCCTCCCTATTACTGTTTTGTAATTAAATGAATAGGTTTTCAAATGAATTAACAGTTTGAATTGGATGAGGAATAGAAATTAATAGGAATAACAAAAAAAAAAACATGACAACTGCTGATGACTCACATAATACAAATAATTCTTAAGACAATCATTTACTCAAGGATCAGGTTTATTATCGTTCTCTTCTTCCGGACAAAATTATCACCATGAATAATGTCAACTTCAAACATATAGAATATGTTTTTCTCATTTGATTCAAGTTTCAGTGAATTTAGTTCAGTCGAGCCAAATTTTGGTTTTGAATACATGACTAACCTCTACCGGCCGGTCCACCCAGAGCCCTCTGTACCTGCGTTAGCATACCAGAGCATAGCTCCAGGCAGAGCTAGCGCCACAGTTACGGAGGCGTGCCATTGGGACTCGCCTTGATTCCCCCTAGGGACGGAGGCGGAACGTGTAGGACCCACCTTGATCCCCCTGAAACTAAGCCAGTTACGGAGGCAGGCCCTGAACTCGCCTTGATTCCCAACCTAGTTACGGAGGCGGACCATAGGACATTGCCTTGATTCCCCCTGTGGTTGACCGCTGCCACCTCGCCCGGCCAGCGTCAACGGGAGATTGGCCTGGGGCCGGGGTCACCCTGGCTAGGCCAGGTTTCCAGCGCCCAGTTCCGGCGGTACGTGGGCCATTCCAGAGGTGCGTGTCCGAATCATCGACACCCCCTTCGCAAGCCCGGACGTTCCCCCTCAGCTGTCAAGAGGCTTGGAAAAAACGTCTTATCTCTTCTGACCCGCACTCCAGCCTGGTGCAGGACAGTCATTCCTAGTGTCCACTCTCCCCAGGGAAAGAGGGCAGAAGGAACCAGAGCACGCGTTTCGGAAAGAAGATGAAATCCCGTTCACTAGGTAAGAGTGGGGCTCCCGGACGGCCCCGCGACCAGCTCCGACTCTCGACGCAGGACCGACCAAGGGAGCCGCCCACCATCTCACCGGACCGTAACTTCCGCCGGAGCCAATGCAGAGGAGCACGACAAGCCGCGTGGGTACAAGCCACGCAGCCATAAGGCAACCTACTGCACCAGCAACCCTAGAGACGGAGGCGGAAGGGCCGTAGAGGCGCACGACTCGCCTGTGAACCCCTCTAGGGACAAGGTTTTAAATACAACATTGGCGTCTCGTGCCCACTAAACGGGTGAAGTGCTGTACAGTGAAAGATACGGGAACTTTGCCTGTTTCGTGGGTACGAGCCGCCAGTGGCAATACGAGTATTAGCTTTTGAAATGACAGAGCTTTCAACCCAAAAAATTCGATGTTACTCGATGTTACTAGAGTATTACACTTGTAATATTTTGCGAGTAACTTACATCCCAGTAAATTTACTTTTTTCCAAACATGCCCGATAATGTATCAGGTGACCACTCCACATGAATTGGTTATAATATTACAACATATTTTTGAATAAAATTTGGGTAAAGTTATCAATCACTGAATCAATATATTCCGTTATAACACTCTCTCAAGCATCATACTTCTCTGACGCCTCAAAACCTGATGAAGTGTTTCAATTCATCTGATGATAGATCACCTGCCAATAACCTACCTGCAATGAGTAGGCTATAATTCATTTATAAATTCATTTTTGTCATGCGAGAGAATGCAAACTATAGGCATTATTCATCAATTTCTAAAGTAATTCTATAGACAAGTGAATTGCGGGAGTTTTTAGTGTGTGAGAAATGATTACTCGGCGGAAAATGTCATTTACGAATTAGAATATAAGACCCTGACAGTTTCTCTTCTACATGGTGGAGTGCGAGAGTGTGTATATGCGAGAGTGCTCAATATCCAATAAACTGAGGCTATGAATACCTAAAAAGTAGATTACCGAGAATTTTCAATCGAGCCCATGAATATGGCTCCTATAGTCTGTCCAAGCAAAAAGACATTCTATCAAGATGGGAAATGACTCCAGTTGGGTCAATATTATTGTTTCAAAAATTGTAAATTTTGTCTCAAATTGTAGAAAACATTCATCTCTACAGTTTGAGATATGATTGACAATTTTTAATTCAATATTGACCGAACTGGCGTCATTTTCTCATTTTGTCAAAATGTCTTCTCTGTTTGGACTGACTATAGGTGGATGCATGTAGAAATACGCTGCCGCAATTCATGCATTTAAATTATTTCTGTATGAATTATATAGCGGCTGCAATCTGATTCAATCGAAGCACATTTGAATGTATTCATAAATTATTCATGAGACTAATACATTCCGTATGAAACATGTGGAAATAGAATATGGAGGGCGCAGTGCCACCACATTGACTCGGTTCAAGATTCTGCAACTTGTTTTAGAAAATGACTGCCGAATACTGAAATTTTCGCCGGCATCTTCTACTTGCAGAGTTCATTACCATAACGTGGAAATATTCTGTAATCTCCGACGTTCCTGTATTTGAATGTTATGAGATTAAGGCTGTTGTTTCGAATGGAAATGGTGGAAAATTGTTTCGGAAACTGTTCTGAATCTGAATAGAATATAGTACTCTTGTTGAAGGGGTGATGCGTGAACAAGAGGGGTTTCCCCAAAAAATTTTTTCCGGGAAAAAAAAAAACCCAAAAAAAAAATTTTTTTCCCAAAACACTTAAAAGTTGGGGGTTTTTAAAAAAAAAAAAACCCCTTTCCCTTGGGGGGGGAAAAAAAAAAAATTTTTTTTTTAAAAAAAAAAAAAACCCCCTTTAAAACCCTTTTAAAAACCCTTTCCCCGGGGGGGGGTTTTTTGGGGAAAAAACCCCAAAAAAAAAATTTTTTTTAAAAAAAAAATTTTAAACAAAAGGTTTTAAATTTTTAAAAAAATTTTAAAAAGGGGCCCGGAAATTTTTGGGGGGGGGGGAAAAAAGGAAAAAAAAAAACCCCCCTTTTTAAAAAAAAAAAAAATTTTTTTTTAAAAATTTTAAAAAAAAAAAAAAAAAAATTTTTAAAGGAAAAAATTTGGAAAAAAAAAAAAAATTTTTAAAAATGGAAAAAAAAAAATTTTTTTAAAATTTTTTTCCAAAAAAAAAAAAAAAAAAAATTTTTTTCCCCCCCCTTTTTTTTGGGGCCCCCTTTTTTTTTTTAAAAAATTCCCCCTTTTTAAAAATTTTTGGGGGCCCCCCAAAAAAGGGGGGGGTTTTTTTTAAATTTTTTTTTTAAACCCTTTAACCTTTAAAATTTGAATGTTTAAAGGGTTTTTTCCCCAAAAAAATTTTTGGGGGGGAAAAGGGGGGGAAAAAAAAATTTAAAGGGGTTTTTTTTTTAAAAAATTTCCAAAAAAAGGGGTTTTTTTAAAATTTTTTCCCCCAAAAAAATTTAAAAAATTTTTAAAAAAAAAAAAAACTTTTTTGGGTTTAAAAATTTGGGGTTTTTTTTTTTTTAAAAATTCCCCTTTGGGGGGGTTCCCAAAAAAAAAAAAAAGGAAAAATTTTAAAAAAAAAAATTTTAAAAAAAAAAGGGGGGGGTTTTTTTAAAAAAATTTAAAAAACCCCCAAAAAACGGGAAAAAATTTTGGAAAAAAACCCTTTTTTAAAAAAAATAAAAATTTTTTCCGGGAAAAACCCCCAAAAAATTTTGGGGGGGGGTTTTTTAAAAAAAGGCCTTTTTAAATTTCCAAAAAAATTTTTTTTTTTTTAAAAAAAAAAAAAGGGGAAAAAAACCTTGGGGGGGGGGTTTTTAAAATTAAAAAGGAAAAAAATTTTTTTTAAAAAAAAAATTTTTTTTTAAAAAAAAAATTTTTTAAAATTTTTAAAGGGGAAAAACTTTAAAAAAAAAAATTGTTTTTAAAAAAATTTTTGGTTTTAAAAAAAATTTTTTTTAAAAAATTTTTTTTTTTTTTTTAAAAATTTTAATTTTTTTTTTTTTTTAAAAATTTTTTAAAAAAAAAAATTTTTTTTAAAAAAAATTTTTTTTTGGGTTTTAAAAAAAGGGCCCCAAAAAAAAAAAATTTTTTTTGATTTTTTGGGGGGAAAAATAATTGTTTAAATTCGGATAAAAAAAAAAAATTTTTTTAAAAAAACCCCCCCCCAAAAAAAAAAACCCCCTTTTTTTTTTCCCCAAAATTCCCAAAAAAAAACCAAAAAAACCCCCAATTTTTTTTTTTTTAAAAAATTTTTTAAAAAATTTTTAAAAAAAAAGGTTTTTAAAAAAAGGAAAGTTTTTTTTAAAAATTTTTAAAAAAATCAAAAAAAAAAAAAAAAAAATTTTTTTTAAAAAAAAAATTTAAAAAATTTTAAAAAGGGGAAAAACCCAAAAAAAAAAATTTTTTTGGTTTTCAAAAATTTTTAAAAAATTTTTAAAAAAATTTTTTTTTGGGGGGGTTTTAAAAAACCCCGGGGTTTTTTTAAAAAAAAAAAAATTTTTTTTTTAAAAAGGGCCCAGGGGAAAAAAAGGGAAATTCCCCCCCAAAAAACCTTGAAGAAAAAATTTTAAAAAAAACCCCAAAAAAAAATTTTTTTAAAAAAATTTTTAAAAAAATTTAAAAAAAAAAGGGGATTAATTTCCCAAATTTTTAAAATTTTCTTGTTTTTTAAAAAAAAAAAAAAAACCCCAAAATTTTAAAAATTTAAAAAAAAAAGGGTTTTAAAAAAAAAAAAATTATCCCCTTTTTTTTCCCTTTTTTAAAAAAAAAAAAAATTTTTTTTTAAAAAAAAACTTTGAAAAAAAAATTTTTTTTTTTTTTTTTTTAAAAAATAAAAAAAAAAAAAAGGGGGCCCAGTTTTTAAAAAAAAAAAAAAAACCCGGAAAAAAAAAAAATTAAGGGAAAAAAATTTTTTAAAACCCCTTCTTTTTAGGGGGGAAAAATTTTTAAAAATTTTTTAAAAAAAAAAAAAATTTTAAAATTTTAAAAAATTTTTTTTTTAAAAAAAAAAATTTTTTTAAAAATTTTTAAAAAATTTTTTTTTTTTTTTTTTAAAAAACCCCCCTTTTTAAAAAAAAATTTTTAAAAAAAATTTTTTCCCAAAAAAAAATTTTGGGAAAAAATTTTTTTTTTTTTTTTTGGGGGGGGAAATTATTTTTTTTTTTCCCCCCTTTTTTTTTTTGGGGGGTTTTTTAAAAAATTTTTTTTTTTAAATTAAAAATTTACAAATTTTTAATTAATGAAAATTTTTTTTAAAAATTTTTGGAATTTTTAAAATAAGGCCCCCCCAAAAAAAAAACATTTTTTTTAAAAAAAATTTTTAAAAAAAAAAATTTTTTTTTTTAAAAAAAAAAACCCCGGGGAAAAAAACCCCAAAAAAACCCTGGGGAAAAGGGCCCCCAAAAAAAAAAATTTTTTTTTTCCCTTTTTTTTAAAAATTTTTTTTTAAAAAAATTAAATTTTTCCCGGAAGGGGGCCCAAAAAAAAATTTTTTTTTTTCCCCCCCCCCAAAAAAAAAGGAAAAAAAAAAAAATTTTTTTTAAAATTTTCCCAAAAATTTAAAAATTTTTAAATTATAAAAAAAAAAAATTTTTAAAGGGGGGGGAACCTTAAAAATTTAAAATTTTTTTGGAAAAAAAAAAATTTTTAATTTTTTTTTTTTTTAAAAATTTTAGGGGGGGCCCCAAGGTTTTTAAAAAAAAAATTTGGGAAAAAAATTTTTGGGGTTAAAATTTTTTTTTAAAAAAATTTTTTTTTTTTTAAAAAAAAATTTTTTTTCCCTTTTTTTTTGGTTTTTTTTTTTTAAAAAAAATTTTGGAAAAAAAAAAAAAAATTTTTTTTTTTTTAAAAAATTTTTTTTTGTTTTTAAAAATTTTAAAAAAAAAAAAAAAAATTTTTTGGGTTTTTTTTTAAAATTAAAAATTTAAAAAAAAAAAAAGGGAAAAAAAAATTTTAAATAAATTTTAATCTTTTTTTAAAAAGGGGAAATTTTGGGGGGGGGGTTTTTTTTAAAAAAAAAATAAAAAAAAAAAATTTTTTTTTTAAAAAATTTTAAATTTTTTTTTTAAAACTTTTTTTTTTAAATTTTTTTTTTTCCCCAAAAAATTTTTTTTAAAAAAATTTTTTTTTAAAAAAAAAAGGGGGAGATAAAAATTTTCCCCCCCCAAAAAAAAACCCAAAAAAAGGGAAAAAGGGGAAAAAAAAAAAAATTTTTTTAAAAAAAAAATAAAATTTTTTGGGGGGAAATTTTTTTTAATTCAGGTCCTATCAAAAAAAGGGGTTTTTTTTAAAAAAAAAAAATTTTTTTAAAATTTTTTTTCGAGGAGTAATTTATTTTGCATATTATGATTATTTTGGATAAAATCCTTTGAAAAACCAAATAGGTAGTGTAAAAACAGTTGTGATTATTCATTCATTCATACATTAGATTTATCACGGATCATTAAGGGACAATTCCGTTTTGAAAAGATGTAGATGGTTATGAGAATCGGGAATTCGTGAAACTTTTCATCGAGTTCTGATCAAATACAAGTATTCTACCATCCAATTAGGTTACTGGAATCAATCAGATACCGAAATGCTTCCTATAATGTCGTTGAAAAAACATTGATTTGGCATAAAGTTTTTCGAGATTCAAGTTTGATTGCCTTCAACAACAGTAATACTAGCTACAGTAAGTAGCTTGTTAAAAGTTCATACTTATTTTGATACGTGATTTGAAAACTTCATCACCAGCCAAATTATCGAGGTTCAAATAGTTGTCTTTCTCCAAGTTTCTCCAAAAAATAACTAATAGCTTAGGCTGTAGCTTATTTTTAATGGAATAGAAAATCCTCGTAGATTTTAAATTCAAAAATACTTTATTTATTCATCTAAACATCACTTTCCAGTCTCATCAGCTTGATAGAGGCTTCGCGAAAAAATAAAATGAATACTTACACAACACGATATTACGAAATGTTGGCTCCGCAAAAAACCCAACATATTGTATATGCGCGGAGCATCGAAAAGGTTTGAGAAGAGAACGATGAATAGGATATCAACTCAAAACTAATAATTATTCATTCATAATTAATCCAAAAACTTGAATATTAACTGGGATTGTATGCATCATTGACATTATTCGATAAATCATCCTTTGGAAATTCATATGGAATTGAATGATATTTATTCAACGAGATCATGAATCTATTGGACTGGAAAGTATCATAATGAGAGATTTTTCTCTACCTCTGGGAAATTTATCGAAACTCTTGCGGAATCATGTTACTTCTTCACAGATGCATTATTAGTTACATTGCTTCATTCAGAAATAAAGTTAGAACGCTCTCCCAAATTGTATTCTATTCATGATTCGTATTTATTACATATTTTATGTCAATATATTGAACAAAATGTATTAATATCTCTCAATATGTCATTTATTTCCCTCGCTATTTTGAAGATAAATCCAGAGAGAATAGAATAGAATTTATTGTTCTATTGAACTTTTTGTTCTATTCCATTCTCACCGGATAAAACCGGTCGTCAGTATTATGACATTGTGAGTAGATGTAATAATAACGAAAAATAAATCATCCATAATAATATATTATAGAAATGTGTTTGTTCTAAATCATCCACCATAGCCCACGGAAATATCTAGTGCTGTGACAGCAACTGAAATCTTATCATCATACTTTTATATTTTAGCTGAATGGATAAAGGCTTAAAAATTATTATAATCAGTAGCTAATAGAAGCAGATATTAGTGCTCAACCAACACAAATTGATTGATAATTAACAAACCTTCTATAATGATTATAGAGGTTTTGACGCAGAACGTTTCCAATGTTTGTGTTACAGAATATGTTGTATGATAGAAACCGCGGTTTACTATCACGCCACAATCCGTTTGAGTAAAAACAGAATATTCCGCGATATACAGTATAGAAATTCGAAACAAGTTTAGAGCTTGCGGCGGTTCTCTAGTGGAAAGTATCGAGCACCTGTTGCCTGGAATACATTAAACACGCCGAATAAACCAATAAAATCAAAGCCGGGCGCTCGAGTTTCGAGCATACAGATTTCCCGCACATAACATCCCGTTTTCTTCCTTTGTGGGCGTTTTACTAAAACTTTGATTCATACATTTAACAACAGCTTCTCGTCAATATATAGTCCGTCCAAGCAGAGTAGACATTCACGCAATAGGAAACGAACTACTCCAGCTAGGTTAATATTGGATCAAAAATTATAAATTAGGTCTAAAATTATAGAAAACATTCTGTTCTACAATTTGAGACCAAATTCAAAAATTTTCATCTAATATTGATCAAGCTGGAGTCATTTTACCATCTTGCCAGAATTTCTTCTTTGCTTGGAATAAGTATAGCTGCAGGCGTACTGCTAACTTCGAAAAACAACACACCAGCTTCACAATTCTGTGCAGCAATGTGTTCAGCGAATAAATCACCAACAATCTGAAATTCTAAGAACATCTGGAAGGGTTTGTTGTTCATATCCATAACCGATACAGGGAGGAAACCGCTCTGTTGGTTTTGTTCGAGAGGAAACAGGTTCTGTTTACATAATCACTAGTGGAGCACATAAAACTTTTTTAAAGACTTGAGATTTCATGGAATCTAGAAGATTAATTACTTTGAAACCACACATTCTTTGAAACCTGTAATATGCATCATCCTCACAAACTGATTGGAGGATTATGGGGTGCGTGTGGATAATAAGGATTGAATCTACCCTCTAGGAGGAAAATTGAGTCAATTTTCCGTTTCAAATTCAAAGTTCAAGCTCATTTGGACACTAAAATGAGAATGGAATAGGAAACTACCTCAATCCGAATGAATGAATCATCTGATGGAAATAACGGGCAGAATAAACTTAATCTTGTACCATCATTCTCCTGGTACTTTTACAATTCGAGGAGAGGACGTCTAGACTTTGAACATCGTTGATATGATTTTGTATTTGAAACGGGATATGAATATTTGATTTAAAATAGACAGCACATTTTTTAAATGCATACAGAACTCCCAATGACCTTCATCCTTGAGCAATATTCTAGTTAAAATTGAGAGAGTTATCGTTTTGAGATCTCATTCCTCCTACACCAAAAATAGACATGATTTGTGAACTATTAAGTAGATGAAAATGGATGAATGATAGAAATAATCACATTTGACAAAACTTTTCGAAATTGTGTTTATTGATAGAATATTATAATGTTGATCGTTTATATTATTTATTATTGGAATATTGACCGTCTAAATATTTTTTTTTTGCAGATGCTGATGTACAAAACACAAATCTACTTCGTAGTGTAATCAAGATATTGAATAAATACATGAATACCTCCAACAATGCAACAATGATTCACAGGAGGTAAGTTCAGTCTTGATTGAACATGCTCAACTGTTATGAGATTAATATCAATTCTCGTGAAGAAACTCACATTGTGTATCTTGATTATGAGTAGTCTATTGATATTATTAGTCTCACAATTCACATTAGGAAAGTATAAGTCTACTACTTACTAGCACCTTCGGTTAGTCATTACGAAACTCAATTGAAAATTGCAATAATTTACTTTTAAACCATTCTAGCTGATTATTTGCTCTCAAATTACAATGAACATAGAATGGACATTCAACCAGTATTGTATTGGCTGGCTCATTGCTGCTATTTCAGGCTTTTCAATCACATTCTCTGATGAAATGTATGATATGTATCATTTATTGTATAATTATATATTTTGTTGAATCTCACGCCAGCTTCGTCAATTCCATTGGATTGCATAAGTTTATATCTGCATAAAATATAAATAAGCAGGTTGAATCGTAGTGGAAAATCTGTTATTTTTTCATTCTCATCAATTCAGTTTTGTCCTTAATATTGGAGAAGACACGAATCCGATATTCCTTGGGAAAGTGGTAAATATCTCGAAATTTCATCTCATAAATTTAAATCGATCTATTTGTGTTGAAGGGTGACAACGAAAATTAGCCATCAACAGGATATGGGAGCTCATTCACCAAATGAAATTGTAAGGGAAATGAGATTTCTTGGCAAACGAATAAAAAAATGTTAGCGGGGCAAATGGGATAAAATTCAAAAGGTTATGTTGATGGAGTAGTCTCGCCCGCCCAAGTGAATTCGATTTCCCGGGATGAAAAGCCCCGGCAGATGAGACTCAACGCTGCCGCTAACGTGTGACTAGTCTGTCCAAGCAGAGAAGACATTCTGGCAAGATGGGAAAATGACTCCAGCTCGATCAATATTGGTTAAAAAATCATGAATTTAGTCTTAAATTGTAGAGCAGAATGTTTTCTACAATTTGAGATGGATTTTATCACTTTTAAACAAATATTGACCGAGCTGGAGTCATTTTTCCATCTTGCCAGAATGTCTTCTTTGTTTGGACAGACAGTAAAGCGGGTTATCACCCCTAGAACGGAGAGAAGAAGTTCAGAGAAAGAAACAACGAAAATAAAAGAGTAAGAGGGAAGAAGGAAGATGAGTAACAGTGTGATAGAAAAAGAGAGAGAAAGTGAGAGAAAGAACTGGGAATGGAAAGGATGAGTGTGAGTGAGGAAAAAGAGATATAGCGAGCACAACAAAAAATGAGAGAAGAATACTTTCCTGGATTTATGAGTTCAACTTTCCCCTACAAATAAGAGCAAACTCTTCCCATTTTCAAGAAATACTTCTCCATTAAAACTGTGCGCTTATAATAAAAGGGGGCCTGGTATGGAATAAACGAGGCATAATCTTTCTTGAATACTAAAAAGACGTGGATTAATATAAGATACATTAGCAATTTCAGAATAAAAATTAAGTTATTATTGTGAGAAAAGAATATTCTTAGAAGTACATGAGTTAGGAGTATTTGAATAGCCTAATACTACATACAGAGATTATACACTGATTTTAGTCTCTATAGTAGGATATCAGATAGCGGAATGGTAGCCCACAGTTTCTTGAATCATTAAAGCTAGAGTGAAAATTATAATATTGCTAATGGATATTCGAGAATGGAAGTTGAAGTTTTTTTAAAGATTTATGTTGTTTAATGAGATAGCGGAGCTCAAAGATTCTAGATATTTTATTGTAGGACTGTAGGTGTGTAATCTGGATAGTCTGAGGTGTGAATAGAATTTTTGCAATGAAAATGTTCCAATGATATGTTACCATGTTGCACTTGACCACGATTTTTGGACTATAAATATCACTAGATGAAACAGTATTTGACAAATACATGTTATGTATTTTCACACATCATGTGTTTTCTGAGATCTGTTCAATCTAGTAGAATTCATAAGGACGGGAACGGCCAAAAAAGGGATTTCCAAAAATGGTGTGAACAATGTGATTATGATATTTATAGGTTTTGTAGGTGTTGGAAATTATTCTTATTCTGTATCACGTCAATAAGATATAAATGCTTCTTTCCACAACGGAATTGTTTGACGATTAATATTATTATTTAATACATTGCAATCTGTAAAATCATACATTCGATGAAGGATTTTCAATGCATTCTCCATTAACTCCATTCAGAATGTTCTACCATCCACACAAATTCCTACAATAAATTTTTCGATTAAATTCTCCTAAGAGAAAATGGCTTTTCTCTCTCTTTTCCTTCAAAATTCAAATTTACTTGAGAGAGTTGAATTATCGAGTTCAATTATCTCGCATAATTTACTCGCGTTTAATCTCAGGCTCGATTAGGCTTCTAGAACACCCTCCGGCATTTTCTTTTCAAGAGGCCCAGCATTCTCTTTGGGAGACGCAAGCACTATTACAGTATTTTGTAAATTTCTTCTTTTTCGAATCAATATCCTCATCGAATATTTGCTTCTACCATGGAACTAAGATGAGAGTTTCTTTCTCTTCTAGTTTCATGAGTTCTACTCAGCTTCTCGGAAGAATTTCATCAACTAAGAAGACTTGTGGACTTTCCATGATTCAAAACTTTTGGTATGTAACATGAAGTTAGTAAAATCATGGCCAAAGGAAATCTTCTACTCTCTAGGAAATCTAGGAAAAGTTCAACAAAATGGATTCACAGTATTTTCATACATATAGAAATTTATAATTTGAAAGTTCTATACACGTGAGAGATAGATTAGCTATCTGCAAATCAACATGCTTATTTTTCTTTGTAGATTCTCCTATTCTCATTTACTCCATCTTATAAACCATTTTCCACAATAAAGTAGTTAACTCTCTATCCCATCCAAATCCCCTTGGGAAAAACTCAAATTAAATCATTTTTTTGTTGTTTTTGTTTTATTAAATTGTGTATATGAAATTTCATCTATAAAACAGAATAATAGTTTTCCTCTTTCGATATAGATGAGTAGAATAACAATAATAATCGCAATGCAGTATCATTAATCAACATTCTGACATTCATCCTCAATAAATCGAAAAACTGTTAACTGTTCTTCTAGAATCCAAATTATTTTGTAACTAATTTTGTTCCAGGAATTCAAGAATAGAAATTCCTATGAGATAAACTCTATAGCACAGAAGAGTATTATATTTTTAAGTTGGTCAATGGCTCAACAGCCCTATGAAGGGCCTTCTAGGCCTACCAGCTGGTTGCCAGTTATATATTCACTCCACTATACTGTCC